>JAVLUZ010000340.1:8197425-8212343 GCA_036768485.1 Mermis nigrescens
ATTACTAATTTCTCAATATCAAGTTAAAGCTTGACTCCAAAACATTTCGAAAGTCTTTTCTTTGCATTTAATTTTTTCGATATTGTAAAGAAAACTAAGCCAGAAAATAATGAATCGGGGCTTCTAAGGTAATAAAAAAGATGGAAAATAAGAAATCCGGGAAAATTTTGAGTTTAGAAGCTAAATAATGTGCTAAAAACGCATTTTGGCTGTCCTTTTAGTTGACTTTGAGAATTTTTAATTTTTTTTCGAGGACCCTTGTGAAAAATAAAAATATTTTTTCATTTCAGGGGGCGGCCCCTCGCCATCCATGGTTACGCCTCTCTGCCTATGCGGGTTGGGTCCAATCCAACTGACATTTAGCGTACTTAAACCTATGTACCTGTTTGAGAAAATAACCGAAAAAATAATACGTTTATTTTGGTTTTGTGGCTTATTATTGCTACTGTGAATTGATACATAGCGACTTAGTATTGTCCTGCCTGATCTTTATATAGATGTTTGTAAATAATTGTACAGAATTTTGCTGACCAGGTTTGTATAAAAAATCTTAATTTTTATGGTCAATATGGTACCGTTTTGATCATCATTCTATCGGAGTATGCATGCAACGAAATTTGCATTTGATACAACGTCTGTCAAATGCATAACATCGTCGGACTCGGTAGGACAGAAATAAAAGGAGGTGAACAGTGCAGCTGCCTGGAAAATCTGCTGGCGAGAATCTGCAAATTGCGCAAGCGCGAATTAGCCATAGACACTGACAATTTTACGATTGTATTACCGAGTGATAAACATGCCTGGGCCAAATTATTTGTCGAATTTTTTCTATCAAGCGTCCACTGCAGTGCTACTCACTGCATTTATCAACAGTCTACCGACGACATGCTATGGTAAGCACAGTTCGATAGAATTTCACTCGTATTTTATGACGCTAAATGTTTTCCTTCATGAAGATTTTGGCACTTTGCTGCAGTCACTGAATCAGTAAACTAGAAAAATTGGCCTCTTATACGCCCTGCTTGTTTGTCGAAGTAAACAAAACAATGTTGACATTTTTATGCATAATTTTCATGCCAAGTTTAGATTTTTAGCAGACATGCTATGGAGAAACATACATACATTTTTTGTCCCTGTAAAATCCCTTTACGTGTACAAAGACGATCTCGGTAAGCCTTCTTACATCTGGAAATAAATTTGCTAAATACAAAAAAACCGCGCTCCTGACCGCCCGCATTTCCTAACATACCTTAGAAAATCTGTTAAGTCTTACTGATATCTAGGCTCAAATTCTGTGCCATTTAGCCAGCTTTTGATCATATTTTTCTCAATTTAATTCAATTTTTTGAAATTTCAATTGCATGGCACTGTAATACTTTCTATATTGGGCAAAAATTTTTCACGAAAGACTTTTCGGGACCACTTTACTATACGTACGAAGATTTTTTAGAACGACCAACAAGATGAAATGTGTTTGAAAAAATTTAAAAACTTTTCGGCGCTTCTCGCAGGAATTAGCGCTCAATTTTTGGATCTGTTTGCGATTATTGGTAAAAATTGAGCTTTAACGGTGAAAACATTGAAATTTTTCAAATTACCCGGTTATTTTCCTACTTCAGCATTGAATTTGAAAGCTTAAATCAGCCAAAATATTATAGTGCTTCACAAGGGCGTAGCCAGGGGGGCATAGGGGGCATATGCCCCCTCCGAAATTTCTCTAAAATTTTGTTGATTTTTGTGTTGCAATAATTGTGATCACAAAAATTGAGTTCAAAGAGGCAAAAAATGTCAAAATCTTCTGGCGCTTAGCGCCGAGTCATTATTATTTATTGTTATATAGATCCGTGAGTTTAGAAGCTTGAATAAACTAAAATAATCCAGCGCTTCAGATCACTTTAGTGATTTAATCCACTATTTGATCGTTGGATGAAACTGCGCATGCTTATTGAGCATCATAGTAAAAGTGTGGAAATGGTTGCGTACTAGTTTGCTTATTCTCTGCTCTGTTTGTCTTTCTTTACAAGGACACATAATTCTATTGTAATCGTGAAGAATATCCGCATTTTCTTGTGTTTTTAGACATTTTCTGTTTTCTGAACTACATCCTGTTAATAAGAAGGCTATAAATGGGTCTGAAAACGGTAAGAACAATATTTTCATGGATACATTTCCCAGGGACCCGTTGCTTCATACTTAGCAGAGGTCGAAGAACGCATTTCACCTCAGAAGTCTTGTGTGAGTCGATCAACTTTAGCTGCTTTTGGGCTTAATTCAGAACTAAGATTTGGCCGATTTTGCAAAAATTTTAACATTAGTATTCAACATTGAAGTGCATTGTTTACAAAATTTTCCGGGGCACGGCAACGGACCCCGCTGTGGCCAGCCTTAAAATCATAGGTGGGCAGCACCAAAATTCTGAGGGGGGGGGTGAAAAAATTTCTGGGGGAGAGGAATAATTTTTAAAGGTCAAAAAATTGTCTCAAAAGTGGTTGTATGGCAAAAAACACCATTTTTCGACGTTTCTCGTCGAGCACTATCAAATGGCATCAAAAAATTGCTAAAAAAGCAAAAAATCTTTTCTGGGGGTATTTTGATTTCTGGGGGTATTTCAACTTCTGGGGGATGCATACCCCCCAAACCCCCACGCCCATGTGTGCTTAAAATCTACTTCACGTGTAAAAAAATTCTTGTTAGGACAAAAAGGGATAAAAGGGTTAGAAATTTCTTAAAGTATTCGGCGGCGCTGTAAAGTTTGTCTGTTCTGTATGATGTAAAGGTATAAATTTAGTTTAAAGAGCAAAGGCGTCAAAATTTTCTGGTGCATGGCTCCGCCGGTTACAGTTGTTTCTCTTTTTAAAGCTCCAGCATTGCGTTTAAAAGCCTGAATCAGTCAAAATATTTTAGTGCTTCATACTAAGTTATTAATGCGCAGTTTTCCTGTTAGAAGCCTGAATTTACGGCATTACATGTTAAAATTGTTTTGCACAAATTCGATAATTTTCTGCTTTGTCAGACTGTCAGTATTCACGGGGCTACAAAATGTTAACGGCGGTAAAAATGATTTAAGTTTTGGGCATTTTGAGTCACTCATGATTTCGAACTGTTAATCTATAAAAAGGCCGTAAATTCTACACGAAAACGGTAAAAAAATTGAAAAATTTCGGTGATTTGCGCCGCTTCAAACTTTTTGTATTGTTGATCGTCAGAAACCCATAAATCAGCAAGGCTACACAACTAATGGTCGAAAAACTCAATTTTACAATACATCGTGCCACTGTAACACATCAAAGCATTCGATGCAAAAGTAGTCTTCAAAAATTTTTGTGCATGCCCCCTCCGAATCAAAATCCTGGCTACGCCTCTGGTGCTTCACTCTTATTTTAGTAATACGCGCTATTTATTCTGTTTTTTACTAATTACATAAATTTCTGTTTTAGCGGTCTTCGCAAAGCTTCAAAATTGTGTATGATGATGAAAATGACTAATGTTTTGTAATTCACGCCACTTAAATTTTCTGAATTATTTGTCGATAATAAGAACGCTAGTTTTACTTGAGAATCGTTAGTAAGCATATCAAATTTTTTCCAGCGCCTAACGCCGTTTATAAAATTTTTGTATTTTTTATCGTCAGAAACATATGCATGATCATGGGGGCGGAGGTTCTGCAAACACTTTTTAACTTCTCGCAAAAACAATTTCAGCCTCTACCATACGTGTTATTGGGGGTTGACCCCCCAGAATGGCAACTGACCCCCCGCGAAATAACTGCGGCGACCCCCCCTCCCCCAGAATTGTCGATTTTTCGTAAAAGTTGTTAAAACCTGCATAAAGTGTGCCCTTTTGAGCGGGTTTAGCTTATTTTTGGCTCAGGAACCTCAGATGTTTCGGCGCTTTGCGCCATATACACATTTTTTGACTATGTTTTGTCCAATTTACTCAATTTTTTTGGAAATTTTTTACGTTTCTATGTTCTAGAAAGAACGAGCATTGTCTGAAATGTCATAGAACAGTATTCTTGACGTGTAACCTTCGTTTTTAGCCCACAAAAGGCACTGTTCAAAAATTTTTGGGTTTGACCCTCCTAGAAATTCTATGCTGTATATATGTACATGTATGGCCTCCACTCTGCAACAATTTTGATTTTCCAAAAAATTATAGAAAAGGCGCTGTTTTAGGCGTTTTTAGCGGTCTTTTGGCTCAGAAATGGAATTTATCTAATTTTGAGCGCATCGCCTCTTATACTCATTCTCGACTATATTTTGTTCACATTTTATGTTTTTTCGAGTGATCTCTTATCGTTTTTATGTTCTAAAACGGTATCATTCCCATCGTCTTTTTAGTCCCGAAAAGGCTTTTTTAAATTAACATGTACAAAATCGGGATGTCCCGAGGCGAGGCAGGCTTTTCAGCCGGGGCTGGGGCAAGATGTTATGCATACTGATACATGCTGACCCTATAAGTGTACACTTAAAATTATGTACGGTACATTTTTACATTAGTACTTAATCATATAAATGTGAAAAGGGAATTAATTTCAGGTTCCGCACCGTATAATGGCTTTAAATCGAAAGCTTAAGAAGTTAAAAAACGGTTTGAAAAATATCAATGATGCACGTGATACTGAATCAGTCCAATTAAATGACAATTATTAGCAATAAATCATAAATTTGCAACTGTCTTTATATTTTGGAAACTTCATGACTGATTTCCGGGAGGTAAAGAATCGCGAGGTAATTTTAACGTTTGAAATGAAATACCCATATCTCTTAGGATCTAAGCTCTCAATTGATGAGTGATATCAGTGTTTAAGAAAAATAGAATGTTTTGTGATGCTACGTGCATGTCATTCTATTCATGGAAAAGATAATTTTTTTCGAAGAAAAGTCCAACAAAGTATAAACAATTCAGTTCAAAGCATGCATTTTTATGTTTGACATTATCATTTTTGTTCCAATTTCTACTTTACAACTTCATTAATTTTCAGTGAAAAAACTGTTGACTTATCTATTGATTATACACATTGCAGTTCTTGGATTTAAGACTCCCGATTATACATCTACTATTCCGAATTAATCGTGTCTTCCAGCTGTGCTAAGCCATACAAATCATGCATGTACAAATTTTAAACATCTTTTTTGCCAAGATTGTGGTTGATGCGATAAATATTTCCGACAGCACAAGCTTGATTTTCAAAAAATTCCTTAAAATTGTGAATTACGAAACAATATTTATATATGATTTAGGTGATTTTAGGTCAGTGCACAAAGAACTGCGATCACAGCATCGTATTTCGCTTCCTTCTCAAGCTGACCGTTTAATTAATTTTATGCATTCCGTCTGTTCAGAGTAAATAGATCATCGAATTCCATTTATAAGATCTGACAGAATTATAAGATCTGACAGAATAGAAAAAATTTATTCGTCATCCGATTTAGGCTATTTATTTCGAGATGAACTATTACATTAATAAATAAATCATAAATGTATCAATGATGTAATGATAGTAATATTACTACTATGTAAATATTAATAGATTTATTAATAAGTTATGTAAAAGTAAAGCGAATACGCTGAATTGAAATTGCTTAAGTTGGGTCCAAATCTACATTTGAGCTATAGAAACAATTTAACGATCAAATTCCGCCAGTTGAATTCGTCTTTATTCTGAAATACACCATTTCGTTGGTTCCTCATAATTTCCAAGACTGATTTTGGAAGAAAATCCAAGAGTTGTGCAATTAATTACAAATGATTTAGCTCCGGCTCGGGGCCGGTGTCGCACCTTAAAGTGTCCGGCCGGACACTTCAAGGTTCCTTAAAGTGTTCGGCCGGACATTTTAAGGCACCCTAAAGTGTCCGGCTCTACCTTAAAGTGTCCGGGTTACGCTGAGTATACGTACGCATATATGTACGCCCACGCATATCACTCGCTGTACCATTAGGTAAATAGGCATGTATGTACGTATATGCGTACCTTGTACAATGTATTGAGGTACATAAATAGAAACAAGCCGATGCATTACGAGGAATTCGTTGCATCGGTGGCGTCGTTTAGCGAACTTGGAGATAAAATCGGTTATAAAAATAACTTTCGTGAGGAACAATCGACGATATCTACGAATTTCAGTCATAAATAATGTTAATTTAAACTGCACACGCTTCCATTCACCTCATGATTCTAAAGGACTAAAAGACATGCTAAGACTTCATCTTATATATTGCCTACTAGAGCTGTGCCGGGGCCAGGCTGGCCCTCGGCATCCGAGGGCCGAGGCCAATGTTAGAGTCGATTATAATGTAGAAACTTGATAATGTTTTGGGCAGATTTACCGTCAAACTCAATTTCAAGCAAACCAATGATCTTGCTAATTCAAATCTTTATTTCACTATGTCAGATTGGTGCAAACTTCTAGTTAATAATCAAAATTGACATATTTTAAATTGCAATTCATATAGACGAGCATTTCCAGCTTGCTTGGTAGCAGACAGCTATGTCTATCAGAACAAATAGAATAATAAGCCTAAAAAGTGCAAAGTAAAGCACATTGAGAAACGCATTCAAGTCAGAGGAGTTAAATCCATACATGGGCAGCTCAAAATTCTAGGTGGTCCAAAATTTTTCAAAGTCAAAAAGTGCCTGATAATATATGGTAGAGCGAAAAAAACAAAATTTTCTGCGTTTCTCAAAGAGAGCTATCCATTAGCATCAAAAAAACCGCATAAAAACAGAAAAAATTTTGAAAATCAAATTCTGGGGGGTCTAGCGGATTTTTTTGGGGGGGGAGAATAAGAATTCTGGGGGTCTAGATCCACCGATATCCATGTTCTGTTATATCTTGTAATCCCAACAAATATCAACGCTTGACGTGCATATCTACAAGCAAGAATATATGCATAGGTACATATAAGGGGTAGGGCAGGGTCGTACTATAAGCATGGTAAAGCACGCTATTATTGGCCCCGGCCAGGCCCCGGCCCCGGCAAAAAAGGCGGCCCCGGCACAGCTCTATTGCCTACCATGCTACCATTCATACATATAACAAGGGGGTGGAGATTCTCATAACGCGAGGTCGTAAATGTAAAAATATAAATATAAATAAACGAATTGTTTATTCCCCTCTCCCGATCTTGTGCAAAAACCTGCGAATTTTACCAACTTTAGGTGCATTCTTTCATTTTTGAATAAAAATTAAAGTTCGCGCGCTCGCCCTAATGGTCAGCGAACCCCACCCAACACTTTGGGCTGTTAAATGTCTGCTACTTTACATGGGCAGTGGGCCAAATTCTGGCAGTTAGATGGAGCATAACTGCAAAAAATGCTAAATTATTCAATTCTACGGATCTACCAATTTGGAGAGACTTTGGATTCTGGTGGTTCAAACCCTATCCTTTTACGTCAACGTATGATGCCCACTCTATCCCAATGTTTAAATACATTTTTTCTCGCTTTTAAGCACGTTATTGTGGCCCGGACACTTTAAGGTAAGCCCGGACACCTTAAGGTACCTAAAAGTGTCCGGCCGGACACTTTAAGGTGTGACATAGGGGCATAAGCATCGGCACCGGAGTCGGGGCTTGGGACATCATTAGTACAGAATGTACAAAGCTTTTGGGGACCGTCTTTGTGCATGTACAAAGCACGGGTGCACAAGGTTAGGGTTGGCGACACGTGGGCTTGGGTGGGGGTTTGGGGGTGTTCACCACCCAGAAGTCCGAATACCCCCACCCCCAGAAACCAAAAGACCCTACCCAGAATTTAATTTTTGAAATTTTGGTTTTTTTCGCAATTTTTTGATTCCAATGGATAGTGCTCGATGAGAAACGTTGAAAAATGGTGTCTTTTTAGCCATACGTCCATTTTGAAGACCATTTTTAAGCTTTGAACACCCTCCAAGATTTTGGTACTGCCCACCTTTGGTTGGTAGGAAGGGTGGTAAAATCTCAGAAATTCAAAATAGTAAATTTAGTGTTCACGACTCACATCGTGTTTGCTTGTAAAATGATGAAAATGATTAAAATATACTATATAAAACGCTTTTGGATGGTGCTGCTGCACTTTTGAGCATTTTTGTTATTTTGACTACATTATATCGCTTTTGATACTAAAATATATAGAAATTTGTCAATTCGGCGAAAAGTGTTGATGTATGTTTATCGACATTATTTTTTACGCTTTTTGAATAAATAGTACCTACATAAAAATAATAAATCTGGCGAAAATTTTTGGCTCTATTACTGCTTTTATCCTCAAAAATGATAAAGAAAATGGTTTTACACTGACGGTTACAGGTGCTTAGTCAAGGGGTGGGGGCAGCCCGGCGCTCCCTCCCCCTGAAATAGAAATAACTTTCAAGTGCATCTAAATCACTGCCAAAACAGGCTTTTAGCGTACTTTCGAACTATTCGACTGAAAATTTCCCGGCTCTCCGCGCCGGAATTATTGTTGTTTATGTGAGATAAACATGAAGCGCATGTGAATTTTTCCCGGCGCTTCCCGTCGGATTAATTATTCAGGTAGGTGTAATTTTTGTCTTCTAGCCTAATCAAAGCAGTTCAAATTTGTATTTATAAGTTATGACATACACACCTGGGCAAGGGGTTCAAGCAGGTTCAACCGGGTATCAGCCGGAGGGTACACCGGTAGCACCCTTTGTTTTGTACAAAAACTTTTTTAGGCATTTTATGAGATGAGATACCGCCAACAGTGAAGCCAAAATCGGTTGCTGATGTCCGAAAATTGGTTGCTTAGATCCAAAAATCATTTACTGGGCTCAAATATCGATTGCTGAAGGCTGAAAATCGATTGCCGGGGTCCAAAAATCAGTTGCTGGGCTTCAAAAATCAGTTGCTTAGGTCTAAAAATGGGTTGCTGGAGTCTAAAAATCAGTTGACGGGGTCTACAAATCAGTTGCTATGGTCTAAAAATCAGTTGGTGGGATCCAAAAATCGGTTGATGGGGTCCTAATTCGCGGGGTCTAAAATTGATTGCTGGAGTCCAAAAATCGGTTGCTGTGGTCCAAAAACCTGTTGCTGGGGTCAACCAATTTTTGGAACCTACCAACTGATTTTTAGACCCCAGCAACCGACTTTTAGACACCAGCAACCGATTTTTGGAGCCCCCATCCGATTTAAGACCTCACCAAACACACGTGTGCGTAGGGGGTTTGGGGGTATGCACCGCCAGAATTCGATATATTTTGTTGTTTTTTTCGCAATATTTTGATGCTAATGGATAGTGCTCGATGGGAAACGTTGAAAATCCTCCAGGATTTTGTTGCTGCCCACCTATGCCAGCAACCGATTTTTGGACCCCAGCAACCCGATTATTGGAGCCTACCAACTGATTTAGGATCCCAGAAACCAATTTTTAGACCCCAGCAACCAATTTTGGAGCCCATTAATCGATTTAGGGCTCATCAACCGATTTTTGGAGCCCACCAAATGGTTTTAAGACCCCAGCAAGCGATTTTTGGACCCCGCTAACTGAGTTTTGGAGCTTAACTGATGTAGGATCTCAGCAACCAATTTGTATACTTTACCAACAGAATTTTTGAGCCCACCAACTGATTTAGGACCTCAGCAACCGATTTTCGGAGCCAGGAATTGATTTTAAGACCTCAGCAACCGATTTTCGGATCCCACCCAACTGATTTGATTTTTTGACCCTAGCGATCGATTTTTAGACCTCAGCAACCGATTTTTGGAGTCCAGCTACCGATGTTTGGAGCTCAGCAATCATTTTTCAGATCCCAACAACCGATTTTTAAATCCCGGCAACCAAATCGGTTACTGGGCTCTGAAAATCGGTACGTAAGTAATGCATAATTAAGAGATTATATCAAGTAAGTAAAGACTAATTTAGAGAAAAATAATAATTCGTCAGATCAAAATAAAACACATGTATTTTTGTGATCTTCTACAAATCGATTTATTACATACTAGTTGAGCTGCCCGGCGTTGCCCGGGCTGAACTTAGGCCTGATAGCTATATGGAATTAATATGTCTCTTGTATTTTTTATTTTTCAAGACTTTTGATGTTTTTGGGATATTTCTAAAAAAATTGTTGGTACAAACCATATTTTATTTTTTGGATTTTTTTAAAATGTCTTTTGTCAACCATTTTTTTGATCAAATCCATATTTTTGACGTTACAGAATGGTTTTGAAAATTGTTTAGCCATAATCATATTTTTGATGTTCTGGGGTGTTCTGGAAATTTTTTTAATAAAACCCATATTGTTGATGTTTTGGGATGTTTTGGAAAATTTTTTTCGTCAAATATATTTTTGATGTTTTAGGATGTTTTGGAAAATTTTTTTAATCAAACCCATATTTCTGATGTTTTGGAATGTTTTGGAAAATTTTTTTCGTCAAACCATATTTTTAATGTTTTAGGATGTTTTGAAAAATTTTTTCGGTCAAACCATATTTTTGATGTTTTGAAAATTTTTTGTTTGTTGTAGCAAAGGGTGTCATATATCACGTGATATGTTATAGCTGATGGTATCTCCTATCTTATATCACTGCATGTTATGGCACAGACAGGGTATCTATACCAAACCTATCTTATAGCATTGCCTATCTCGTAGCACAGGGTATCTTATATTCCATACTATCTTATAACATTGCCTATCTTGCAGCTCGGGGTATCTTATATCACTTCCTATCTTATAGCATTGCCTATCTTGTAGCACGGGGTATCTTTTATAACGTTCTATCTTATAGCATTGCCTATCTTGTAGCACGGGGTGTCTTATATCACGTCCTATCTTATAGTATTGCCTATCCTGTAGCACAGAGTATCTTATATCACGTCCTATCTTATAGCATTGCTTATCTTGTTGCACATAGTATCTCATACCATGCCTATCGTATAAAATTGCCTATGTTATAGCATCATTTGGTTAAACCCGTATTTTGATGTTTCACAGTGCCGACCAATGCTATAACATAACAATGTACATAGTGTCGCCGGGCATGCTCCTCTTGGCCGGGGTATCCCTATACAAACAGTATAAACTAATTTTTGAAAAAAATAGCAAAAAATCGGCCATCTCCCGAAATCGTGGAGGCTTATAGCACAGGGGCCAAACCCTGCTACCTCCCTGCCCAGGGCCAATGGGTGCGTTTGTCGAAATTTCAAGATCGCTACGGCTCCTTTTCCCATTGGACCGACCTCGGCCCAAAATATCAGCCCACCAAATTTCATTGGGCCGGAGCCAACCCGGCACAAACATACGAACATACATATGTACATACATACAAACAAACAAACTTTCAAAAATATATAGTAGACTAGCAGAGAAAAATGCTCCGATGGAACAAAAAAGATGAATATACTTGGAATTGTGGATTATTATGGATGTAAAAGGAGGGGACTAGGAAAAATCTACCTAAAGTCGGAAAATCTGCTAAAAATCACACTTTCTCTAAGCAACGCAAAAAATCGATGTATATTCTGCGGCCAACAGATTAAAATAAATATTCAACCATAACAATGATTGAAACAGCAGCACGTTAGCTATGCAGTAGCTATGGGAAATGATATTAAGTAAACTAACAGTCTTCCAAGCCAATTGAATGAAATAGCAAACATCGAAGACAATTGAAGACATTGTTGGTTTAAAACAGTAGGAAACGCGTAAGTTGACTTGAAACAGACTTAATGTAGATACACTAGCATGCCCGAAACGATTGTGTGCACTAATCAATCGGCTCCTGCTTTGCTTGCTATAATGCTCATAACAAAATAAAACAACTTTAAATACAATACCTCTTAGTTTTCTATCAATCAGGTGCCAACAATTTGAAAAAGTAACCTTGATAGATTACGTTTATACACTCTTATCTGAAACTTCGAACATTATTTAAAAAAGACACTTTTTTAGAAGCCGCAGAATATACATCGATTTTTTGCGTTGCTTAGAGAAAGTGTGATTTTTAGCAGATTTTCCGACTTTAGGTAGATTTTTCCTAGTCCCCTCCTTTTACATCCATAATAATCCACAATTCCAAGTATATTCATCTTTTTTGTTCCATCGGAGCATTTTTCTCTGCTAGTACACTACTTTTAATTAGCGTGATTTCAGTACATCAGTCAGTAAACACAATCAGTAACATGCCATAATAATGACAACAGTCCAAGAACGCGGAAAACAATATTGTTCTTAACATCAGCATTATCCTTTTTAAACAAGACAACCTTTTTGACACCATCCATTTTCAAATTAAAATTGCATTAAGCCATTTCTTCTCAATGTGCAGTTCACTTATAATCAAGCACAAATATTTAACCAACGAATTCACATTGCAAATCCTCACTCAATCAATACACAAGCACAATGTGTTGTGACTTTTGAAATTGAAAACACCCAATTTTCAATTTTCAAATTGAAAAATTGGATCAATTTTCAAATTGAAAATTGGGTGTTTGAATTTGCGATAAAGAAAATAATCAAAAGATAGTCACTTGGTTTATTTAAGCCGAGTAATAAAATAACGACCGTCCACCAATTCCAAACTAAACGCGACTAATCTGATCACTATGAAAAAGTTTTGAAAAATGAGCTTGCTAAGCGAGAGTTGTAAACCAAGAGAAACTTAAAGTTAAAACCTACCATTAAATTATTAAGAGAATTATAAAAGATTTTAAACTTTAAGAAAATGGAAAAGGCAGGATGTTGGTAAATTAGAAGGCAAAGTTTTCACGCAAATAGTGTGGTTGCTGGTTCATTTTAAACCACTTTTGCAGGCAATTTACATCAATTAAACGATAGCCCTCCATGTACAAGATTTTGTGAAACATATTATGAACACGGCTAAGAAGGATTTAACTTTAATGCAACCCATTTAAGACAAAATTACATCTCTTCAATGATCTAAGGACACTTGAACATAATTTTTAAATCACTTTAGATTACTTTTGAGGGTAAACAAACTCACTTAATTGATGTCTCACATATAAATCCTTGAAAATTTCTTGACTTCAGTTACAAAGTCTCTGCAAGTCTATCGAATTAAGGTTAACACGTAATGTAAACTTTACACAAACACATAGCGTAAAGAATATTTTAGTCGGATTCGTAATTTTGATATTGCTCCGATATTTCTTTCAACATTTATGGAAAAATGAGTCTCCATAATGTTTTAAAGACAATAAACATTAGGTTTAAACCACTTTGCAATACTGCTGAGTGTAAGCAAGCGCGCCCAACTGACGTATATATTTCATTCCCTGTAAATTTTTATATCTCAGGAAAAAATTTCGGTTTTTGCAATGCTCTAGAACAAAGGCTAATATGCAGTGTAAAAAATTACTCGGATATTATGATCAACATTCATGAAAAAATTATGTCTCTACAATCGTCTGAGGACATATAAACAATGAGTGTAAACTACTTTACATCACTGTTGGATGTAAACAAACGCGCCTACGTGACGTCTCACATTTGATCCTTTGAAAACATCTAGACTCCAGGAAAAAATTAGGTTTCTGGAATGCTCAAAAACGAAGATAAATACATATGTAGTGTACACTTCATGTAAACACCTAATGTAAAGAAGATTTTAGTCAGATTCGTAATTTTGATATTGTTCCGATATAACGATTAATATTTATGAAAAAATTAAGTCAACATAATGTTCTATGGGCAAACCAACAATTGGTGTAAACTACTTTACAACACCGTAGAGTGTAAACATATGCGCCAGACTGGCATATCAAATTTGGTTCCTGGTCCATTTCTAGACTTGATAAGCATATCCCTAACTCGTAACCGGAGAAGCAGGCAGAAAAAACAAGACAGAAACGCATTTTAAACTCCAAATTTTTGACTTTACACTTGCTAAATATTAATGTATAGACAATTTGCTTTGACATGCACCCGATATAAAGCACTTTATTTTTATTCTATTAGACTTATCCCGACTTCTGGACGGAGAAAGTGGCGAACAAAAAACGCAACAAAAACGTATTTTCCATCATTTAGAACACTGTAAACTTTAAAATTCCGTACCGAACTCCCCATTGAGTTTAAAGAAATTCGGTTTGGTACAATTTGTAGCTTTTAAATCGTAGTACATTCCTGTGCGCCAAAATTCTGTTGCAAAAATTATTTGGTATGATTTATCAATCAAACTTCGGAAAAAACGTGTTTTTTCGCCCATTGATTTCGAACTTTACACCCCCATAAATAACTCAATATTGCGTTTTTTTAAATGCGGTTTGCTGCGATGTTTAGCCCCTGTGAGGCACTTTATTAATGCTGTCTTCGATTTACACTGACTCATAAGCGGAAAAATTTGGCAGAGAAATCTTAGTTAAAATCCGTTTTTTACACCATCCACTAGAGTGTAAACTTTAAACCCCAGGATCTAACTCACCATAGAGCATAGAAGACTTTGCTTATATGCAGAATGTAGCCCTTGATCCGCTCTACATTTCTGTCAGAAAACATTTTAAAAATCTCATAACCGGAGTTAGTATCGGACATAGGAAGGTTGAAAACTCGACCAAAAAGTGCTTTTTCACCCCCAGATTTTCGCACTCTTTACACTGCCGTTCGATAACTAATGCGAATTTCAAAAAACAAAAAAGTGTCATCTGTAGAATTCATCCCTCTATTATCCTATCCTGTTAAATCCTTCGAGTCATCAATACTCAGTTGTCCACATGCCGCTGTAAAAAGATCCCAAAATTTGTCCTATGTTATAACGTTACACAAAAATTTTACACCTTCTTTACACAGTCAATTTTGAGTTTCAAGAAAAACAAAAAAACACGGGCAGCGAATTTTTTTATTATCTTTCTTTTAAAAAAACCGCACCTTCCAGAAGTGTCCCGTTATAGCTGTAGGGGGTGCACAGGTGTTGGGGGTACCCAAGTATATTATAGGTACGCGCTAACGCGCTACCTAAGA
>JAVLUZ010000340.1:8212443-8227291 GCA_036768485.1 Mermis nigrescens
ACGGGACACTTCTGGAAGGTGCGGTTTTTTTAAAAGAAAGATAATAAAAAAATTCGCTGCCCGTGTTTTTTTGTTTTTCTTGAAACTCAAAATTGACTGTGTAAAGAAGGTGTAAAGTTTTTGTGTAACGTTATAACATAGGACAAATTTTGGGACCTTTTTACTGCGGCATGTGGACAACTGAGTATTGATGACTCGAAGGATTGAACAGAATAGGATAATAGAGGGATGAATTCTACAGATGACACTTTTTTTGTTTTTTGAAATTCGCATTATTTATCGAACGGCAGTGTAAAGAGTGCGAAAATCTGGGGGTGAAAAAGCACTTTTTGGTCGAGTTTTCAACCTTCCTATGTCCGATACTAACTCCGGTTATGAGGTTTTTAAAATGTTTTCTGACAGAAATGTAGAGCGGATCAAGGGCTACATTCTGCATATAAGCAAAGTCTTGTATGCTCTATGGTGAGTTAGATCCTGGGGTTTAAAGTTTACACTCTAGTGGATGGTGTAAAAACGGATTTTAACTAAGATTTCTCTGCCAAATTTTTCCGCTTATGAGTCAGTGCAAATCGAAGACAGCATTAATAAAGTGCCTCACAGGGGCTAAACATCGCAGCAAACCGCATTTAAAAAACGCAATATTGAGTTATTTATGGGGGTGTAAAGTTCGAAATCAGAGGTAAAAAATGGGCTAAAAAACACGTTTTTTCCGAAGTTTGATTGATAAATCATGCCAAATAATTTTTGCAACAGAATTTTGGCACACAGGAATGTACTACGATTTAAAAGCTACAAATTGTACCAAACCGAATTTCTTTAAACTCAATGGGGAGTTCGGTACGGAATTTTAAAGTTTACAGTGTTCTAAATGATGGAAAATACGTTTTTGTTGCGTTTTTTGTTCGCCACTTTCTCCGTCCAGAAGTCGGGATAAGTCTAATAGAATAAAAATAAAGTGCTTTATATCGGGTGCATGTCAAAGCAAATTGTCTATACATTAATATTTAGCGAGTGTAAAGTCAAAAATTTGGAGTTTTAAATGCGTTTCTGTCTTGTTTTTTCTGCCTGCTTCTCCGGTTACGAGTCAGGGACACGTTTATCAAGTCTAGAAATGGACCAGGAATCAAATTTGATATGCCAGTCTGGCGCATATGTTTACACTCTACGGTGTTGTAAAGTAGTTTACACCAATTGTTAGTTTGCCCATAGAACATTATGTAGACTTAATTTTTTCATAAATATTAATCGTAATATCGGAACAATATCAAAATTACGAATCTGACTAAAATCTTCTTTACACTAGGTGTTTACATGAAGTTTACACTACATATATATTTATCTTCGTTTTTGAGCATTCCTGAAACCTAATTTTTTCTTGGAGCCTAGAAGTTTTCAAAGGATCAAATGTGAGACGTCACGTAGGCGCGTTTGTTTACATCCAACAGTGATGTAAAGTAGTTTACATTCATTGTTTATATGTCCTCAGACCATTGTAGAGACATAATTTTTTCATGAATGTTGATCATAATATCCGAGTAATTTTTTACACTGCATGTTAGCCTTTGTTCTAGAGCATTGCAAAAATCGAAATTTTTTCCTGAGATATAAAAATTTACAGGGAATGAAATATATACGTCAATTGGGCGCGCTTGCTTACACTCAGCAGTATTGCAAAGTGGTTTAAACCTAATGTTTATTGTCTTTAAAACATTATGGAGACTCATTTTTCCATAAATGTTGAAAGAAATATCGGAGCAATATCAAAATTACGAATCCGACTAAAATATTCTTTACGCTATGTGTTTGTGTAAAGTTTACGTTACGTGTTAACCCTAATTCGATAGACTTGCAGAGACTTTGTAACTGAAGTCAAGAAATTTTCAAGGATTCATATGTGAGACATCAATTAAGTGAGTTTGTTTACCCTCAAAAGTAATCTAAAGTGATTTAAAAATTATGTTCAAGTGTCCTTAGATCATTGAAGAGATGTAATTTTGTCTTAAATGGGTTGCATTAAAGTTAAATCTTTCTTAGCCGTGTTTATAATATGTTTCACAAAATCTTGCACATGGAGAGCTATCGTTTAATTGATGTAAATTGCCTGCAAAAGTGGTTTAAAATGAACCAGCAATCACACTACTGTGCACAGAAGTCGACAAAGATATGCAGCTTTATTGTAATCATGTACATTAATAAGCCGTAAACTGTTAGTATTCTCTACACCTAGTAGTTGTGTAAAGTTTGCACTATTCATTTGTTGTTAATATGTAGTCCATACTACAAATTTATTTTACTACCAAATCAAAGCGTTAGTGTTCCTTACATTTGATATTTGCGTGAAGTTTTTGAATTTTTGCCGAAAAACTTTGCCTTCTAATTTACCAACATCACGCCTTTTCCATTTTCTTAAAGTTTAAAATCTTTTATAAGTCTCTTAATAATTTAATGGTAGGTTTTAACTTTAAGTTTCTCTTGGTTTACAACTCTCGCTTAGCAAGCTCATTTTTCAAAACTTTTTCATAGTGATCAGATTAGTCGCGTTTAGTTTGGAATTGGTGGACGGTCGTTATTTTATTACTCGGCTTAAATAAACCAAGTGACTATCTTTTGATTATTTTCTTTATCGCAAATTCAAACACCCAATTTTCAATTTGAAAATTGACCCAATTTTCAATTTGAAAATTGATCCAATTTTCAATTTGATAATTGAAAATTGGGTGTTTTCAATTTCAAAAGTCACAACACATTGTGCTTGTGTATTGATTGAGTGAGGATTTGCAATGTGAATTCGTTGGTTAAATATTTGTGCTTGATTATAAGTGAACTGCACATTAAGAAGAAATAACTTAATGCAGTTTTAATTTGAAAATGGATGGTGTCAATAAGGTTGTCTTGTTTAAAAAGGATAATGCTGATGTTAAGAACAATATTGTTTTCCGCGTTCTTGGACTGTTGTCATTATTGTGGCATATTACTGATTGTGTTTACTGACTGATGTACTGAAATCACGCTAATTAAAAGTAGTGTACTAGCAAAGAAAAATGCTCCGATGGAACAAAAAAGATGAATATACTTGGAATTGTGGATTATTATGGATGTAAAAGGAGGGGACTAGGAAAAATCTACCTAAAGTCGGAAAATCTGCTAAAAATCACACTTTCTCTAAGCAACGCAAAAAATCGATGTATATTCTGCGGCCTCTAAAAAAGTGTCTTTTTTAAATAATGTTCGAAGTTTCAGATAAGAGTGTATAAACGTAATCTATCAAGGTTACTTTTTTAAATTGCTGGCACCTGATTGATAGAAAACTAAGAGGTATTGTATTTAAAGTTGTTTTGTTTTATGAGCATTATAGCAAGCAAAGCAGGAGCCGATTGATTAGTGCACACAATCGTTTCGGGCATGCTAGTGTATCTACATTAAGTCTGTTTCAAGTCAACTTACGTGTTTCCTACTGTTTTTAACCAACCATGTCTTCAATTGTCTTCGATGTTTGCTATTTCATTCAATTGGCTTGGAAGACTGTTAGTTTACTTAATATCATTTCCCATAGCTACTGCATAGCTAACGTGCTGCTGTTTCAATCATTGTTATGGTTGAATATTTATTTTAATCTGTTGGCCGCAGAATATACATCGATTTTTTGCGTTGCTTAGAGAAAGTGTGATTTTTAGCAGATTTTCCGACTTTAGGTAGATTTTTCCTAGTCCCCTCCTTTTACATCCATAATAATCCACAATTCCAAGTATATTCATCTTTTTTTGTTCCATCGGAGCATTTTTCTTTGCTAGTCATATAGCATAAATGAAGTTAAAGTGATTTCTGGCGGCGCGACTTTTCCTTCCCATCCTCTGAAGCTAGATTTTAAGAAAGGGAAGTATATTAGAGCGTTTGATCAATTATTTGAAGTGCTGGATATTGCTAGGGACAATAAAGGAAACAATATAACTCGAGAAGGGTTCAATGCTGGTCAGTGCTTTTTTGCATTTGATCTCACTCCCGACGAAGATGACGGCGCCCATTGGGATCTAATTAGGGAAGGTACGACTAGCATTGAAATTTCCTTTGCAGAAAAAATTCCAGATACAGGTATCGAAGTAGTAGTTTACGTCGAATTTGATAATTTAGTAATGTTAGATAAGCATCGAAATGTAATATTTGATTATACTGCTTAAAAGATGAATACTATTCAGCTAATTAACGTTTTAAAAAGCGATCAGGCGGTTGGTCGAGTTTTTGTGGAGTTTTTCCGAGCGATAAACTACCGCCAATTTTTAGTAAACCATCTGCATTAGTTATGAATACAGACCCTAGTAATCTGCCCGGCTCCCATTGGGTATGCTTGTTTTTCGATGCAAATGATAAATGCGAATATTTCGATAGCTACGGGCTATCGCCTAGTGAAAAAACGCGCGAGTACGTACTAAAATATGCATCACACTTAAAATATAATAAAAAATGTGTGCAGAAACCTCTAACATCTACGTGCGGACAATTGTGCGTATATTTTTTAGTATGGCGCTGCAGAGAAGTGCCTATGAAATTGATTTTACAAAGTTTAGAAAAAGCTTTTCTGATGAATTCGTTACCGGTTTTGTAAATAGTCTATTTAAGCTCAGCACAACAGTAGTAAATGAAGAATTTCTAGTTAATCAAATTGCTAATCAATGGATCAATTTTATGTAACATTACCCAGTAACACTGTTAGCGATAAACAAAATACCCCATCTGAATTTACCGTACATTTGCCACAAAAAATTAAATTGACTGGAGATTGGGAATGTGGTCTATGTCAGCTAATCTACCCACACAATTGGGAAACGCTAAAAACTGAAAAAACTGATATTCATATAACAGACGCTGATGACGACGATCATGTAATTAAGATACCGCTAGGGTGTTACGACTCAATACATGAATTTGTTGAGACGATGCAATTCTGCCTTCTAAATGGGGGCGAAATTGTGAAAAAGGGAATATTTTTTAAATACTTTAGTACGATAAAACGAGTACAAACAATAGTGTACAGTGAATTTGTAAAATCAGTAACATTACCACCAGAAATAACCAAAATTTTAGGGTTTCAAGATAACAAAATAACGAAATCAGTATGGGGCGTTAATGAACCAAACATGCACGTTGGGGGCATTGAAGTATTGTACATTTACGCAAATATTTTGGAACCACAAATTGTTGGAGATGTGGCGGCTCCCTTATTACGAATTGTTAACGTAGAAGGGTCCTACCCCAATATTATCGATAAAACCTTCGACTTTCCTCACTACGTACCCGTCCTAGTTAAAGATATTTCAAGTATTGAAATTAATATTAAAGACGATTTAGATGAATTTGTTCCATTTATTTCGGGGAAAGTGATTGTCAAATTGCATTTCCGAAAAATTAAACCGTCCTACTTTTAAGGATATAAATACTCGTGTTTTTCAATTAATTATCATTTTTAATCAAAATGGCTACGATTGTGAACGTCGTTTCAACAGCTCGGCTTTCCACAAAACCCCTAAATTTATACAAAATTAAGAAAAGTTGCGATGGGGTAGAGTTCGATCATAAGCGTTTCAATGCTATGATTATTAGATTAAAAGAACCTAAAGCAACAGGTTTGTTATTCAATTCGGGAAAATTAGTTTGTGTAGGTGCAAGGAGCGTACAAGAAAATAACATTGCAAACGAGAAAATTTGCAAATTATTACAAACTAGTGAATATAAGCTACAACTTACCACTCATAAAATCCATAACGTCGTTGGTTCTGGCAATATCCATAGGCGAATAAACGTACCATCTTTCGCTAGAGCTTATCGCAAAATTGTTGAGTATGAACCCGAGTTGTTTTGCGCCGCAAAACTTACATTCCCAGATAACAGAGCTACGGCGCTCATTTTCAGTTCTGGCAAGATCGTAATCACAGGTCTAAAAACTGAGTCGCAAGTACACCGATTTTATAAAAACGTTATTTTTCTCATAAGCCCTTTCCACATATGAGGTTATGTGTACATATAGGTTATATGTATCTGAGCAATATGTGATTAATCATACTACCTATATAGCACTTGTGACCTGATCACAGCATTTTTAAATTAATGGATAAAAAGTAGGTATGTAGTCTATAAAAGAAATGTCTATCCAGTTTAAACGCCCTTGGAATGTATAGAGAATAAAATTTTCTAGTGACACTTCATATGGTCTAGTGGTAGAACGTGGAACTTACGAATTTAAAGCCTGAGGTTCGATTCTTGAAGGCATCAAATTTTATCAAAGACGAAAATGTTCTGAAATGATTAAAATTGTTTCTTTATCAGTGAATGGTTTATCAAAAATTATGTGAACCAAATTCTGAAGAGGTTGTGAAGTTGGTTAGTTTAGTTCAAGTGATGGTGAATCATACTTTTGAGTTAAACCCGTGAAAATGATGTTTCAAGTCTCCTTTACATTCGACCGAATTGCAGAGAAAATGCTCAGGCTGAACAGCCTGGGCCCCCGAGCTAGCTCGCCCCAGCTAGCTCTGGGACTCCAAGGGGTATGGCCCGACCCCCCTCCCCCAGGGCTAGCTCGCCCCAGCTTGCCCTGGTACTTCAAGGGGTACAGTGCACTTGTGCCTTCAAGTACAAGTGTACTGAGCTCGGCGCTTTGCGCCTATGCTTCAACATGTAGTATAGTTAATCATTGTACCGCCCCAAGGGCATGCTGTACTACTTAACTCCATTGGTCAAAATCAAAAAGTCACACATTGGTGCTTCAAAAATTTTTGTTTCGGCTCTGTAACTCAAGAATTAGGGCATCTTTTAACCGCTTCACACCACAGTCTCTACCACACATAACCCTCATTGTACACAAAAAATCATCTGCATATGTTACGTACTTATCTATCAGCCTTATTTCACAAGTGTGAACTTACCTAATTGGTCAAAGTGAAAAAATGCATGCTTTTGTTTCGAATAATTTTATTTTCTTTTTCTAACGAGAAGTAAAATCTATGTGGTGACCATACTACGCCACGGTTCGCACTATCTATTTGCCTAATTGCATGCAAAAAATTCATTTATCTATGTTGGATTATATTTATTTATTATTTTTACCTGTAGAAAATCCTAACATAAAGGAATATGTTTTATATCGTCAAAATTCAATTGTCAAAACATTCTGAATGAATCAATGTGTCTTCAACGTCATCTGCCTCATCATCGAGATTTGGGTCTGGTTGGAAAAAATCTTCTAAGCAGTCATCTTCATCAAATTCATTTGGGACAATTCCTTCTCTTTTTTGTGCTTGTTGCGACCAAAATACTGCGATTTGCAGCCATGATAAAAACTCAGATTGCTTGAATTGGGGCAATCTTCGCATTTCAGTTGCAGTCTCCCTTGGATCGCACTTTCTTCGAGTCTTAATCCCATCATCAAATTTTTAAAGCAAATATTGGCGCTGGATTTCTGTGAATGCTTTACAAGATCTTTTTTGCCTTAAAGCCCAGCCAGTTGGTAATCTTTGGATTGAATCATCTTCTTCATACATCTCTCAGAATTGCAGCAAAACTTTATTTAGACTTGGAAGCCAAGGCATTAGCTGCCGATTTTCTATTTGTTTCTTGTACATTGTAATTAATAGCTGCATCACGCACAGTCAGTCGCTTAGGCTGAAACTGGTGATTTGCTAATTCCATGTGATTTTCAATGGATCAATGTCTTTGAAATGATTTCACGCAACCAGGAACAGTACAAGTAAACAGTTGCAAAGATCTTGCTGAACTGTCTTCTTCTGGTAAAACTGGCAAAAATGTTGCTGTTGACTGGTCCCTTGTCATGGGCTCTTCTAAGATGGGTTGCCACGTAGTCCTGGGATCAATTTCTCCTTACTGCTTTCCTTGATGTATGATACTCTTGACATTAAATGGTGATGTTCCATCTTTTTCAAACCACGAGCTTTTTGGAATGGTGGCTCCAGATCCAATACGATAAGATTTCCATGCTCGAATCTCGTCATTTTCAAACAGGAAATTGTTCAAAAAGTTAATGTTGCTCATTTTAGCAGCACTCTTTCTTCCTTGTACCACAATGCCATAGTTGACTGAGCTTCCTAACACACCACCATATGATGAAATGCAGTTGATAAATTCTTCTGCTGTGGTGCATTTATGATTTTCATCAATGAATAGCTTTACTTTCCGTTTTATAACAGCTGCAGCACAGTCACAATCACCTTTTCCAGATTGTGGGTCACTAAAATCCCACCTTTTCACAGTTATTTCAGTGACTTGTGATATTCTCCTCATAGACAACAACGTATTGGCTGAGTGGTAGCATGCTGCATTGTCTGAGCGAAGAAAAGCATTTGCTACATCTGGTGCTTCTTGCTTGATCATTCGAACCAAGTTTTCCAATATTGCAGTGACAGCATAACTATCTTGTGGTGATGGGTCCATTACATGAACAAACATACTTCTGATAAATTGACCATTTGTACTTTTCCCCAAAATGACAGCAATATGCCAGGGGATCCCCTATCCTTCCAAACCACATCGTTTGATCTTCTCTGCCACTTCGAG
Source organism: Mermis nigrescens (assembly GCA_036768485.1). Classification (NCBI taxonomy): domain Eukaryota; kingdom Metazoa; phylum Nematoda; class Enoplea; order Mermithida; family Mermithidae; genus Mermis; species Mermis nigrescens. Next base: position 8,221,003 of record JAVLUZ010000340.1, read on the forward strand.
GCAGCCATTTCATTGCCCAGTCGATATTGATGTAAATTTCATTAGATGTCAATTGAGCCAAGACATCACGTTTTGCCTTATCCTGATTGACAGTACGAATTTGGAGTTTTTTCCATTCAAAAATGGCTTCTTGGGCATTTTGGGCAAGGAACAATAACTCTTGTTTCAAAGTTTGTTCAATTTGGACACTTTGAAGCCCGTTGATTCAGATCATTCAAGGTTTTCTTTAATTCTTCACACTTACTACAGTATAGTTCGTGTGTACTTGGACAAACATTTGAAAATTCATTCGATCCATCACTTGAAGCAAAGTCAATAACAGAGATCAGCTGTGAATGATTGCTGCTTCACATGAAGCTTGTAATCGGACTTGATGTACTGTCGAGCATTTTTGAGATTCTTGATGGTGTTTATCTTCCACTCTTTATCTGGATACATTGAATCAAGTTTTTCAACCACATCAATAAGGGTGTCAATCCCTTCAGTGCCTGCAAATGTAAAATAATCCAATCCTTGCAGGGATTTTCTAATTGTTGCTGTGCAATAATTCAAAATCCGTAGCAGACTACTTCAGCACAAATTTTCCAGGTAGTGTTGGCGACCAAAATTGGCCTAAGTGACACAATCGATCTTCAAAGAAAGTTCAGGGTGTACAAAATAGAGCTGCCAAAAACCTATAAGATCCAAATCCAAGGTACCAGGAAAGGATTTTACCCAAATCCACCTCTCCCAACAATGCGAATGTGTATTATTGCATAATTGCAAAAGCAAAATTATTCTAAGCACAATGACTTCTTCGATTTTGAACAATGGAGTCAAGTTTATGCTTCCAAAAAATGGTCAATAAATATCAAACATATATGGATGGATTTTTGCATATAATTAAGCAAATAGATAGTGCAAATTGTGGTATAATGTGACCACAAGATGAATTTAATTTTCTGAATTACAGCTCCAAAAGGAAAGTTATTTGTACCACACATGTATGATTTTTTCGACTTTGACCAATTGAGTTCAATTACCGTTTGTCAGAAATGGTCAACAACCAATTAAGGTATACGCATGATCTTTTGCAAGCACTTATGCACTTAGATGGTACGAGCTGTGGTATGATGCAGTCGCACAATGTTTAACAGTTCTGGAGTTATAGATCGAAACGTTAAATTTTTTATAGCACAAATGTATCATTTTTGAAATTTGAACACATGAGTTAATTTCACGTTTGTCAAAAGTGGTCAATAACTATTCACCACATATCCTACATTTTTCACACAGAAATGGGTACATAGGTGACACATATTGTGGTGAAATAAGCTTCGATTCTGTATGACCACTCTGGACTTATGGCTAAAAAAGTAAAAATGTTGCAAGTGCAAAAATTCATATTTCTGACCTTTATCGACTGCTGTATCACGTGGGATGATCCGGTAGACAAACTTTTTATACTTTTTATAAAGCCCATCCAATCTTCTGTAATTTAAAAGAAACTGCATCGAAAAACGTTAATTATTCTGGAAAAGATCAATCAACATATGAAATTTAACACATATTCCGATTTTTCACACTTTACACCTCTATAAGTCAGCAAAAAGTCATTTTTGTGTAAAACGGTTTCCAGATTCGAAATCAACGTAAAAATTTGTGTAATATATATTAAAATGAAGAAAAATTATTTTTTTACATACGTAAGGTTAAGGTGGTCCTTACAGAAACTGACTCTTAAGAAGGATGTTTTGAAAAAAGTTTTCATCAGTTCTTATATGTTGTCAAAAAATGTGATATTTATAATTAACCAACGATTATTTAATTAAGAATATCACTGTTTTTGACAACATATAACCAATGCATTTATGATGAGGTAAACCATGACTTTTGCATCATCTTGTTATGTTAGTGTGTCAATGTATACATTTTTTCATATTTCAGGGTCACCGTGTATTCTATGCAAATTTCCAATCTATCATTTTGGACTGTCGCCTTGCTTTGCGCGTGATTCATATTGCCTGGTGCGTTATTCTTGCCCATCTTATACGTTTCGGTACCAGATAGTCGACGTGCATGCTTTCTTCCTTGATGCACAACTCACGGCGTTGCTCAGGCGATTTTCCGAATTTCATTGCAGAAAAAAATCATTGAACTTTTTTAATTTTAGAATAATTGCTTCCGCTAAACAGTAAACTGTGCAGTTCATGTTCTCGATTTAGCGGCCGCAGAATATACTTCGAGTTCTGCATTGCTTAGAAGAAGTCATAACTTTCTAACAGATCCTTAAGATTTTTGCATGCACAGGCGACTTTTTCAAGTCACCATTTCTTGTGTCCTCGCAAATGCCTGACTCCAAGTAAATCCGTCCTTTTTGTCCCATTGGAGCATTTATCTTTGCTTATTATTATAAAATTTGATTAGTGGATTCTTTGTTCATGAAAGATTTATTGTTATATTTGTAGGATAACTGCAAGCTTTTGTCGTCATCTTCGCATTTTAACTTCGAATTTATAAGTCGAGCTTACCAGCGCGGTAACGTGAAATAAGACGCTCAAACAGCCGATCACTAATTGAATGATCATAATGGCAATAGAAAATTTTGAGCCGTAACTTTTAATGGGAATAAGGCAGTCTTCTACATAACCCGCGGCGCTTGTCTGCCATTCAAAAAACGTAGCAATCGCAACAATAATGGCTACGAGGACAAATAAATTTATTAAAATTATAGAAATTCGGCGAAACGTCACAATAGAATTGTGTGAGATGGGAAAATTTACGGCGAAAAATCTGTCGATCGTAATTAGGAGAATAATGCCAGAGAATGAAAGTTCTAGGAAAGAAACGGGCAACAAGATGAGCAGGCAAGAAAATCGACTCAATTTTAATAAATTTGGCAAAACGTAGCCCAAAATTTGGTAAACCGCAAACGTAACGCTTATTAGGCAAGCGATGCTTTTCATACCCGAATATACGGCGATTAGTAAGTAGAATGCATTCTTTTTCAGAGTAATCCAGTTGGACAAAATTACGTAGAGCAGGCAAATGTCTAGCGATGCTGCAATAATAGAAAAGATACTGCGGAAAACGATATTGTGTATCCAAAATTCACTAAGGCTTCCATAAATTGCGTTTATGTCAAATAAATATGTAATATTTTCCATATTCACTTCTCTTCGAAACAGATCCACCTTCATATTTGTCACTAATGCTGGTTTGCGCTCAAACGAACGCAACTGATGTTTAGCAAATAAACAATTTATTTATTTCCCGCAAATTGATAATTTTTACAGTCCGAGATCGCTAGGGAGCGAATTAATCGGCGACTGATTAATGTCTGAACAAACAAAAATGACGAGTTTCGGTATCAAAAAAGCAAGCCGCGTAAAGATGGAGGAAGCGCAGGAATTGCTCGGTTCATAAGCAGTAATTGCTCAGCAATGTGATTAATTTAGCCGAATCTTGATTATTTTTATGGCGCAATATGACTGAAAAAAATCAGGATAGAAAAATTTTTGAAGCAGATGGGTTGGGTAGGCGCGGTAAGGAGGAAATGTAACACCTTGCGAATAATAATATATTGACACTATTACTGTATCACGGATTATCACCCGATATCCAGAAACTCAGAGGCACTTCCAGAACAGTATTAACGAGAGTATTCCAAGCCCAAAATGGTCTGCGAAACGCACATATTTTTAGACAGTCATTCAAACTGATTATTTATATGAAGTTTTGTTTTTTAAGTTGCAATTGTTACTAAGCAATAACTTCTTTATCTGTAAATATAACTTTATTGAGCTTCACTTCACTGTTATTAAATTTAGTCTTCATGAGGGTGGGGTGGGGCTGTACATTTCAGCTGGAGATTTCCTATTTTCCTAGTTGCAAGGTCCCTTCATACTATTGTTATTGATTTTTATGCTCTGACGTCAAAGATTCCGGAAAGTCAATGTTAACATAATTTGGATATTTCTATGAAAATCTGATGAACTTTCTACATGGAACGAGCAAAGTTGAGCATGGGCCGCTTTTACTGTGTTTTTCTTGAATATAATCTTTTTTATAGTTTGTTATTTTATACATTTCTTTTACAGTTTAGGCAAGATTAGAGGAGCACTAATAAGCTCGATTTCCAAAGGATAATCCACCCTCGGAAAACAACAACATAAAGAACAATTATTATTACCAAAATCCAGTATATCACCAAAAAAATTCTAGCGATTTTTTTCGCTATTTCGCCCCAATTTGTTTTTTTATCAAGTGGACATATTGTCTATAGATTCTGGAAGGTCTACAATACAGTCAGAGGTTTTGTGACCCAAAATGAGTTTAACCTTGCTCTGAATTTTATATAGCAAAAACTGCGCTTGCGTTGACAGTCTAAAGTCAATTTCAAGCAATATCACAAGAAACCTCTTAATTTTTTTCGTTTTTTTCAAACTCAATTTGCCATTTTTTCCTATAAATAAGATTATTTAGGCGATTTGGTCGAAAACGGTAAAAGTAGCAGAGCCTGCAATCCTGATGGGGGCAGTTCTGGAACTAATTATTCCTGAAATCTTAGTTCAGGAACTTTTTTTCAGAGCAGTCCGGCGTTATAGCATAGGCGGACGTGGTTGGCACTGCAGAAGGGGGTTAACGTGCGCCCTAGGCTATGAAAATTTGCGCCCTAAGAGTGCTTCCCGTATAATAACATGGGCGTGGGTCAGAAGTGTGCCCTGACTGCGTCCAGGACAACAAACGGTGAGTCAAAAATCGATACTTCCTAACAATTAGGAGCATAAATCACATTATACGTCTGACTGCATAAATTTTTTGCTTTTTATGAGGATTTAGTCAGATATTTATTTTTAAGGTGAATACTGCAACAAATCCAAATTTGTAAGAATAGCTTGGTTTTTTCAGCAAAATACTGAATTATGCTTGATCTGGCTTGATTCCAATAAATCTAAGGTATAACAGATTTGCTCACACTTAGGCATTGGGTTATCTGTGGATCTCTGGACCACCAGAATTCTAAATGGCCGACCCACTAGAAAATTTAAAAGACCCATAATTTAATTTTAAAGATTTTTAGATTTTCCGTGATTACTTGATGTCAGCTGCAAAAATACTGTTTTTACCCCCACCATCACCATCTCTTTTTCGGCACGCTTTTGACCTCGCAATGAAAACCTGGAAACATCCTCCCAGAATTTCAGTTACATACAAGGCCCATGAATTATCATAGGTAGCGCGTTAGCGCATGCCTATAATATACTTGGGTACCCCAACATATGAAGCCTCCCCCCTATAGCAACATTGAGACATTTTGGGAGGTGCAATTTTTTCAAAAGATAAATAATTCAAAATACGATGTGCATTTTTTTTACTTTACACTCAATATCGATTTGTAGTAAGCGTGTAAAGTTTTGTCGTAACGTTATAACATAGAAAAACCTGTGACGGTTTTCACGCCCAGCTTGTACGCAACTCAACTTGAGTGCCTCAAAGAATTTAATGGTATATAATCGTAGAAGATAAAATTCACAAAATGACGGTTTTTTCGTTTTTTGAATTTCGCATGAGTTCTCGAAGGGAGTGTAAAGAGTGTAAAAATCTGGTGGTGTAAACACAGATTTTAGTCGCATTTTTTACTTCTTTCTGTCTGCTAACAACTCCGAGATAAGATCCCAAAATTTTTTTCGGATAGAAATGTACTAAAACCCAAGGGCTACCTTTGACTAACGTGCAAGCTTTTTGCAATATATAAGGAGCTAGACTCGTCGGTTTAAAGTTTACACTCAACTGGATGGCTTAAAAAACTGGTTTTGACTCAAATTTTTCCGGCAACTTCTCCACTTGTAAGTTGGGAAGAGTTAAATAAAAAATAAAGTGCGTTTCAGGAGCTATACGTCACAACAAACCGCCTCAAAAAATCTCAATATTGAATGACTTCTGGATGTGTAAAGTTCAACATTAGGGTTCAACGTTGAACGAAAAAACACGGGTTTTTCTTTTTTTGATTGATAAAATATCTCAAATGGGATGTGAAACCGATGTTTTCCACACACCAAAAGTATTACAATTTAAATGCTACAAACTGCTTTTAAGCGCATTTTTCTTACACTCAATGAGGATGTTCAGATTTTTAAAATTCACATTGAGGTGAATTGTAGAAAAATACGTGTTTGTCTCCTATTTTGTTCGAGTTTCTCCGTTGAAGAAGTCAGGATAAGTCAAATAGGATAAAACAGTGAACTTTTAAAGTGGTACGAGTTACAGCAAAAGGTGTTTATTTACATCAATATTAAGCTTTTTGGTA